>VSMD01110587.1:8953-28037 GCA_008750895.1 Mirza zaza | reverse complement strand
CGGGCTTGGTGGCTCAAGCCTGTAATCCTAGCTCTCTGGGAGGCCGAGGTGGGCGGATCGTTTGAGCTCAGGAGTTCGAGACCAGCCTGAGCAAGAGCGAGACCCCATCTCTACTATAAATAGAAAGAAATTAATTGGCCAACTAATATATAGAAAAAATTAGCCGGGCATGGTGGCGCATGCCTGTAGTCCCAGTTGCTTGGGAGGCTGAGGCAGCAGGATTGCTTGAGCCCAGGAGTTTGAGGTTGCTGTGAGCTAGGCTGACGCCATGGCACTCACTCTAGCCTGGGCAACAAAGTGAGACTCTGTCTCAAAAAAAAAAAAAAAAAAAAAAGAGGAGTCAGAACATTGTGTGGGGAGAGAGGAGAAGACTTGGACCACCCACGGTCTGCTGATGTGCCGGGGTTCTAGGAGGGACCGTCTGGGCTTGGGTTCCCATGGACTCCTGGAGTGGTGAAGGGACCCTAGGGGTTGTTGTGGCTACAGGGAAACTGAGGCCCAGAGAGGGGAAGGGACTTGGCAAGGTCGCAAAGGAGCTAGTGGCAGAGCTGGGATTGGGGCTCCCACGTCCCAGGTCAGGGTGATGCTGCCTCCTGGTCCCCTTTGACCTCTTTGGAGTCATGAGCCCTTGGAGAGGGGACATTTTGTCTTCGTTAAGGCCCTGCACATGCCAGGCACTGACACTCGAGATGTGATTGCCTCCTCCTCCTAACCCGAGATCGGAGCAGTGGGCCCAGTTCAGATGGGGGATTCTGTGCAGAGGGGAAAAGAATGAACCAAGGGGTGCATATATATAAAAAGCACTTTGATTCATTTTGTCTTATATGTAAAAACTCTGACATTAAGAACAAGAAACATGAGATTCGTAGCTTCATCATCGCCCGAATGTGCAGAGAGTCCGACTGAGCCAGGCGTGCCCGGAGCTGGCGGTGCCGGCCGAGAGCCCCAGTGTCTGCCCTGCCGCTGGGGGTTCCTTCACCTCTTCCTTCCTCCCGCTGCCTCCTCCACACTCCTCCTCTCTGGACGGGTCCCTACTTCACAGTGGGTTCTCTCAGCAGACCAGAGGGGTCAGGGAAAGGTGAGAGCGCAGACCACCCTCCCCTCGGAACTCCTCTGTCCCTCACTTTGGGCCCGCTGGGATACCGCCCAGGCAGCCTGTGCTAGAGCCCCCAGGCCAGGGGAGGAACGGGCTGCCCGGGCCAGTTCCTGGACAGTGCGGGCTCTGGAAGACTGCCGGGACCTGTCCTGGAGCCTGTTGTATGGGACAAAGGCCCCTTTGTCACCTCTGTGAGCTGCGTCTCCTTTTAAACGGTCGGAGAGAGGGAAGACCAGGGCTGTCCTACCCCAGTCCTGCCGGTGGCCTGCAGCTGTGAGCAGTGGGGCCGAATGGGAGCTGTAGGCCACCAGGAATGCAGTCCTGGCCAGAGGGGGCAGGAGGAGGGGTGACCAGCGGGGGTTTGACACAGGGGTGTACCCCTGAGTGGTCGCCCCAGCAGAAGCGCCCCCACCCCATAGCCCTTCATCCCTAGGCTCCCCCAGCCCATGTCCCGGAGTCCCAGCCTGCATCCCCTGTCCCTGCCCTCTCGGCCCTAGCTCCAACTCTGGGCTCAGGGTGCTGCCTGCAGCGGCACCGTCACCAGGGCCAGACATCGCGGTGCATCTGGGAGCACAGTCTTCTGCTCCGATTGGCCTCTGGCCAGTGAGCGGGCTGAGATCTGGGAAGAGGATCCCCAGACACCATTACCGCGTACTCTGGGGACACGGCCCTGGGAGGCAGCTCTGACCGTCGTGGTGCAGACACATGGAAGGTGGGGGTAGAGACACAGAGAGGTCTGGAGAGAGGGAGGGGGAGAAAACCAGACAGAGGAGGGTGTTGGGTGGAGATGAAATTGCTCTCGACTCTCCTCCTTCCCGTGGCTGTTTCCATGGTTTCCTGTTGACCATGAGTCACTCTGATCCTTAGGCCCTGGATGGCCCTGTTCCAGGATGGCATCACCATGGAGTTCCTTCTCTGGGCTTGCAGACATCGAAGCTATCTCATTTCTCAGTCGCTCCTCCAACAGATGCACCCAGCCGGTTCCTGTGCTCTTCGAGGGTCCAGTCAAACTCCATGCACCCTTCAGGGCTCAGCTCCAGTGGTCCTCTGGCCTCCCAGGAGGAAGCGATTGCTCTGCATCTGGTCTCAGAGCATCCTGCTAGTTGTTTGTTCTACCACGTCCCACCTGCCTGCCTTCCAGCTCTTCCCAAGGAGGGCCCTGGGCTCAGCACTCACCCCTGGGGCTTCGTTCATTTGTGATTGTTCTTGATTAGAAATTTCACTGCCTGCCCTGGGTGAAGTGAATAACCTCCCAGCTCAGCTTCTTCACAGCTTGGAATGTGCTGTGTGCACGTGGGAGGCTTTTAAATCAAGCTTTTGCAACCGTTGCTGACAGGAGGAGCAGCAAAACAGACTGATGTGCCCACTTTGCCTCCTAGAGAGATTTGTTTTCCAAAGGCCGTGTTTGCCACCTTTGGGCTGTCCAGGAGCTTCGCAGGCAGGCTGGGGAAATGCTTCTGGAAGTCTTTCCCCAGCTCTACCCAGTCAGCCTTGCAAAAGCTTGAGGGAGGCAGAAAGAACTGTTATTTAAAAAGTGGTAATTCTTTAAAGAAGAAATAAAGAAGGGACGAACCATGCTCAGAGGTGGGAAGACCTGGTAGAGTAGAAGTGTCAGTTCTCCCCAAAGGGGTCTATAGACTCAGTGTGCCTCCAGTGAGACCCCAGCAGGTTTTTTCATGAGACTTGAGATGATGATTCTAGAAGATGTATGGAAGAATCAAGATCCAGCAATACCCGGGACCCTTCCAAAGAGCATGGGAAGAATGGGCTTGGCCTGCCAGATGCCAAGATATGTTACAAAGCTAGTCATTATGGTAGGGAAGTTTGTTTAGGGGCAGGCAGAATGAACCAAAAGAGATGGCCAAAAACGGTGCTGGGCGTGCGTGGAACTTAGGGTGTGACAGGAGGGTCATAGCAGATCAGTGGACAGGAGGACTGGTGAGTAAGTGGTGCTCTGACGTTACTAAAAGTCACCAACAGAGCGAGCTGTGCCAGAGAATGTGTCGGGACCAAGGATTGCAATTAACCAAGTTCTCTGTACTTGATGTCTGGTTTTTTTTAACAAAGGAAGTTCTGTCCAGGGTCAAGGCAGAGTTGACAGCATAGTACTAGTGGTGGAGACCAGGGACTGGCTGCTTTGCCGGCAGCGGGAGGCAGCCTCTGCTGCTTTCTCAAGAGCTGGCTTTGGTTTGGGGTTGGGGGGAGCCCCGTTCCTCAGCACAGTTAGGGCAGGGGCCAGGTCTGTGGGCCGAGGTCCAGGGGCCCCAGAGCTTAGAACATTGCCCGGTGGTCCTGGAGGTGGGGCCGGCGCTCTCTGGGGGAGACAGAATGGGCCCAGTATTGGTTAGGGTTGAGGGCACTGCTAAGGTCCCTGGTCTGTCCTGCTTCCCTTAGAGGGAAGGGAGTGGGACGACAGGGGCCCTGCCGCCTTGGGAACGTGGGAGAAGAGAGTGAAGTTGGTGGATATGTATTGAGCCTTCTCTAGCTAGTGGCAGGATGATAGGAGCACACGGCTATTAGAGAGGGTGGTCTCCACCTTCAGAAAGGAGCCCTGTGAGAGTGGTGGGCAGTAGCACCCAGCGAGAGGCGCCCTGGAGCCATGCTGTCCAATATGGTGTCCACCAGGTACATGTGGCCAAATTGAAATTAATTACAGTGCGATAAAGGTAAAGATTGGTTTCCTGAGGCACCTGAGCCACGTTTTAAGAGCTTGCTAGTCACACTGGCTAGTGGTTACCACACTGGGCATTAGCATCGTTCCAGAGAGTTCTCCTGGCAGCAGGCTCTGCTGTTGGCACCTTTGTATTTTGCAAAGTATTTCCACCCATTATCTTCCGGGTCTTCATGAAAGGCCCTTCTGGTGGCCTTAATGGCTGGCAGGTTTGGTTGCGACTCTGGCTACCTCTCCTATGTCATGTTGCTTAGCCGCTTTGAGCCGGGTCTATGAAATGAGATGGGTCGTTTCTTGGGCACGTGAGGGGTCGTGAAGATTAAGGGAGATAGTGCGGGTATAGCACGTGGCAGGATGATGGCACGGCACAGTCACTCTGTGGCAGGAGGCTTTACTCTTCTACAGGTGAAAAATAAGGCCCAAAGTGGGAAGGGACTTGGCCAAGGGTCGTGAGCTAACACATGGAGGTTCAGAGCGCCACCTCCTGCCTCTTGCCTTGTCTCTGCTGCTCTCGCGGGACGCTGACCTGTGTAGGGGGAAGTGGGGAAGCAGCGTGCAGGTAGGTGGCTGTTGCAGGGTGGGATGGGCCCAGGGCCAGGTGGGGTTGTCTTTGGGGGCAGAGGGCTGAGGGACAGGGTGTCCAGAGTTTCTCTGGGCCCCTGCTACCCCCACTTTATTCAAGCTATTCCCCACCTCCTTTCAATCTAGAAACTCTAAGAAGTGCTTTGTTTTGACCCAACGCAGAGCCCTGGGCCCTCGAGAGCCCCATGAGATGGGTGCAGAATGAAGCGGTTCTTGGGGCCTCCCAGGAAACAAGGGGTTCCTCTGGGGCCTGTCCTGATGTTCTGACACCGCCCTCCTCCCCATCCCCTTGGCTGGAGTTCCTGGAGTTCTCTCTGCCTCTCCGTAGCAGGATTTACAGCTTTCTTCCCAGGGACCAGGGGTTCTGCACTTTTTTGTGTGTCAGGGACCCCTTTGGCCCACTGGAGAAGCCCATGGACCCCTCCTCAGAACCAGATATTTAAATGCATAGAATGAAACACACAGGGTTACAAAAGAAACCAATTAATATTGCAGTACAGCTATTAAAATGTCATACAATGAAATTAGTGACATAATTATCACATGCTTTCTTTATCAGTGCATTAAATCACAGGACCCAGCAGCGAGTCCAGTACTACTGTCCTTTTGAAGTAATGAGGAATATAAATAATATTTAAGATATTTGAAATAACTAAGTGATCTCCATTGGTGACAGAGTCACAGGTGCTGTTAACACTATTGCGATTTGTTGCCCACATTCAAAATGGAAGTGACATTTCAGTTGGATGCTAATTAAAGTCAAGGTGTGATTTTTTTTTTTTTATTTCCCCCCCTCTGTCTACAGTTTGAAGACTTTAAATTCCATCCATGGGGACTATCATTTCCAGCCTCTCTTCCTCTCCCCTCTCCCAGTCTTGTCCTGTGTCTGGTCTTCTGGCCCCTTGTGCCCTTGTGGAGCCTAACACAGAGCCTGGAACACAGCAAGAACCTGGTTTCTGCCTTTTGAGGTGAAAATGGGCCTGGCAGGTCCCCTTTAAGCGCAGACTTGCTCAGCTGGTACCCGTGGCCAGGTGCTTCCTGAAGGAGACACAGGTGCCGGAATGCGTCACAGGGCCTCCTGCTTCCCGGCACCTGCGTGGAGCTGGGCCTCTCCCTGCAGGGAGGAAACAGGGCTCAGAAGGGACCTTCAGGCCCTGGTCGTGCTGGGCAAGAGGGCTCCTCTCCAGTCTGTTGAAGCCACTGCGTGGTTCTCAAAGTCTGGGTTTTTGGGCCCGGCCCGTGGGCTGCCGGCAACACGCTCTTTGGCCCCAGATGGGCATGGCCGTGTCCTCCCTGCCCCCTCTCCAGCCTGCTTAGCTGAAACCTTCCTGCTTGACAGATGGGCCATTTGCTTCCTGCCTAGAGCAGAGTGGCCGGCTGCCTCTGAAGGGCTATAATTAGCAGAGAGGAGGAGACGGGATGGCATGTTGGCATTGACAGACGATTTTATACCCAGATGGATAAATTGATGTCATCGGAGATGTAAATACCATTTGGAAAATTTGAAGTTCCTGGGAAGGCTGATGCCAGCCTCTCCCCGAGCCCAGCGCCCCTCGAACACTTGCGTGAGGAGCCCAGATGGCCTGTGCTGGGTGGGGAGCAGCCTGGGGCTTGCCTGCCGGGCCCGCTGGGAGCAGCTCCCCGGGCAGGACCGGGAGAAACTGGGAAACGGGGCCTGGGATGGCTCCGCGCACGGTGCTGGGGGAGATGGGAGGCCTGGGCTTGCATTTGCCGCAGGAGCGTTTCCCGTGCTGTGGTGTGGAGATGGGGTGAGATCAACTAGGAGGAAACGGCAGTGCTCCATTGCAGGAGGGGGTGAGATCAGAGCGAGGGGAGTTCTGTTTTCTGCTGGCGAGGCTGTTCTGGAGTGGGTCCCGCCGCGCTGGGGAGCTTGTAAAAATAGGAGAAGGCACTGACTGCCTTTCTGGAGAGGGCTGGGGTCAGTTCTGCTCAGAATCGGGGCCAGGGACAGCTCTGGTATTTTGGGGATAGTTTGCATAGCGGAGTACTGTGACCTAGAAGCACAGCCTCAGGCAGGAAGGAGGGATGGGGACCAGCGAGGGGAGAGGGGACAATGAGGGGGGAGATGTCAGGGCCCATGCCCCCATCCTGCCGGAGAATGACTTTTTTTTTTTTCCATAATAGAAAACATAGAACTCTCCAAAGTATATGGGGCCAATTCTGAATATGTTAAGATGTAATAGTGGTGTTGGTTCAGTGACTGGGGACAGTTACACTTTTCATCAAGATAAAAGATAACACCCTCCCTCTGCCACCCTCAAGCAGAATGAGTCCTTGAATACCTTATTCATTCTGTGCTTGGGCTTGAGAAGTTCAGTGTTCCGTGGGGTTCTTACTTAACCATATTCTCAGCTTCAAGGTGGCTGAGTCCTTGGGTTCTCTGTCTCGTTTAGGGTTAGGGTTTAGTGTTGAGCGATTTCTTATAGGTGGAGTAATCCAGAGGGGCTAGGGACTTGGCTTTTTAGAGTCTACTTACTGTTATTCTCAGAGGAGTAACATGGGGCTTAGGTCGGCCTGGGACAATGGTTTCACCGTGTTCTGGCTTTTGGAGCATGGCTGATCAGGCAGCCTCTGGGTAATCTTTCTTTATAAAGGTAGATTTTATTTTCTCTGGTTGCCATTTCTATGGTGGAAGGGGTGTGTGTGCGTTTCCTGCCTTATATGGCCAATGTGTTAGTAAGTGGCCGGTGGCCGAGTCTGTCCCTGTCTCCAGCCCCTCCTGGCCCGTGTGCGTTGTAGAGGCATTCCTTCTGGACTGGGGGAATGGGTCTCAGTAATCCCGGGTGATCTTTTCAAACCCAGGGGAATGGCACTTAGCCTTGAAATACGGCAGAGTGCTGGATCCAAGCGAGATGGTCTCCTGGTGATCCTCTGTTACCCGGTGTTTGTGTGTTAGCTCAGACTATTTGTTTGACTTTTGGCAACCCCACCACTGGTCAGAGCTTAGGAGGAAGCAGGGACTTCCCTTGCTCAGGACTGAGGACTTAGTCTTAGCCCTCTTTAGAAAGAGGCCAGAGGCCAAAGGGGCCGACTGTGAGGACGTGGTGATCAGTGAGGACCATTAAGTTGATTTAAGGCTGGGTGGACCAGTAAGTAGCTGGAGGGGTGGCCTCCTCGGTGTCCTGGATGGTGACACTGGGCAGCTGTGCCCCTAGTACACATCTTGTCTGTACTGCCCCTCATTCCCTTTCCTCGGACCTTAGATGACAGCACCGCGGCCGCTCTCCGACCCTGCCTTCAGCTCAGTGGAGAAGTCCAGTTATCTAGTGACTTCCCTGCCCTCTGAGCCCGGGGCCTGGGAAGCTGGTATCCCTGGGCAGGCAGGAGACTGGGCAGACAGTGACTCGAATCCAAGGGGTCTGTTGCACAGCCCGGCCCTCATTCACCCAGCAGACATCAATCATACTTCCCAGAGTGGGGACTACCCGGGTGGTGGGGGTGCCCGAAACAGAAAGTCCCTCCTGGCACGGAGCTTATGTTCTGGTGGGGAAGACAAACAATTAAAAATAAAAGAAATGATGTAGTATGTTAAACACTGGTAAGTGCAAAGAAGGAAAAACAAACAAACAAAAGAACCAGGAAAGGGGATCAGGATTTTTAGAGGGAGGGACTTTCCGCTTGTACACAGGTGGCTCTGAAAGGCCTCAGTGAGCAGGTGACTGTTGAGCAAAGACGGGAAGTTAGGCTGGAGAGTGAGCCATGTGGATGTCAGGAGGAAGAGCGTTTCAGGCATCGGGGACTGCCTATGCAAAGGCCCTGGGGCGGGCAACCTAGTGTGGTTGGACCAGTGTAAGGAGCCTGGGAAGTTACTGCTGGGAGGTTACAGTGTGTCCTGTGACACAGTGTTTATAGCGTTTTCACTGATAGAGAAGGTGGCAAAGAGGGAGTCTACTTAAAATTTCCCTCAAAATCCCTTGTGCTCCAACCTTTGGTCATCCCCGTGGTTGTCCTGGAAGTAAGTCCCTTGTGTGCGGTGCTCTGTGAGACGTCTGTCCCCCTGACAGCGCCGGAGTTCCTCGGTGTGACCTGCCTGTGTGACACCCATCACAGCGGGCCCGTGCTTCCGGGTTTGTAGAGTTTCCGCCTTTGCTATCTCGCTGGAGCCGTGGTGTGAGCAGGGCAGAGGCGAATGCCTTCATACCTCCTGCCAGTGGCATTTCCCCCAACCCACTGGCACTCTCCTCTAAAGCGGCACCTCCGAACAGGGTCTGTGTGAGCCCGCTAGGGCTGCCGTAGCACTGAGTGCCACAGACTCAGTGGCCTAAACCGCAGACATTTATTTTCTCATAGTTCTGGAGCTTAGAAGTCCAAGGTCAAGGTTTTGGCAGGGTTAATTTCTCCAGAGGCCTCTCTGGCTTGTAGGTGGCTGCCTTCTCCTTCCATGGGTATCTGTGTCATAATCTCTTCTTCTTCTTATAAGGACACCAGTCATATTGGATTAGGGCCACCTGCCATAATGATCTCATTTTTAACTTAATTACTTCTTTAATGGCCCTGTCTCCAAATATAGTCACATGCTGAGGTGCTGAGGATTAGGACTTCAACAAAGGGATTTTGGGGGAACGAGATGCAGCCCATAACAGGGCAAGCTTCCCCCAACCCCCGGCAGGTGCCACAGCCCCCAGGTGAACTGTTCACAGGAAAATCAGGTGCCTACAATCCTTCTCGCTCACTCCTTGCTTTCTTGCTGCAGCTGATTGGGGCCCTGGTGCTGTCCGTGGGGATCTATGCAGAGGTGGAGAGGCAGAAATACAAAACCCTCGAGAGTGCCTTTCTGGCCCCGGCCATCATCCTCATCCTCCTGGGGGTCGTCATGTTCATCGTGTCCTTCATTGGCGTGCTGGCTTCCCTGCGGGACAACCTGTGCCTTCTCCAAGTGGTGAGTGGGCCTGCCCGCCCCTCAGCCGGGAGGTGGGGACGGGTCCCAGGGACCCCAGGAGAGCTGGGAGACTGCGTCTGGGCCCTGGGCCACTCAGTTCCTTTAGTCCTTGCCTCAAGCCAGTTCCCCTAGAGGGTTCCTTAGATCTGACTATGTGGACCCGAGAGAGCCCAGGCCAGCTCCACTTCTGCATGTATGAGCCGATCTGAATCCTGTTCTTACAGTCTGTGCTCATCTGGACTCCCAGTTGCAAATAGGAGAAACCACACTCAGATGAGAGCAGGCAAAGGCAGACAGAGGAGGTGGCTGTGAGTCACGGGCTCATGAAACCAGCAAGCCCGCACTGGGTCCAGTGGGTTTAGGCGGCACCACTGGGCAGGGTCGGGCCGTCTCTTTTGCCACCTCCAAGCTGGGGCTGCTCCCTTTGCAGTGATTACTGCCAGCCTTAGGCCGACAGAGTCCTTATAGCTCTTATAGTTCGCAGGGCATCTTTCCTGCCAACTCTGGCCACAGTCCCAGGACTCTGGTGGGCCCGCCTTAAGTCAGGGGGTGGAGTCAACCCTACCTGCATCCCCTTATGTGGGGTGAGGGATGACCCTGCAAAGCTGCGGGTAGCAGATAGGCAGATCCATTCACCCTACACTGATGTGTGTATCTGACCCCATTTTCTACCGTTATATGGGAAGCTCCATAGGGGTCTACTACCTGAGTTGGAAGTTGCTGGAATCAGTTTGGACAAGGCTGTTTTCTAGTAAAGGCAGAGGTGGGATGTGTATCCTCTAAGCTTCAGGACCCACCTCACCCACTCTAGGGGCCTAGGGAGCCGCCTCTGAGGGGCTCTCTGGGGGGATCTGGAAGCAATGCCCAGCCCCGCCCATCAAGCCAAGCCTGTCCCCTCTGGCTCAGCTGGAGTGACACCCAGCCCTCCTCATGGTGGAGGGAGGTGCATACTTTTCCACCTAGACCCTGCTGAGGACCCTGGGACAGATGTCAGTAACATCTGGCTGGGACAGATATTCCTGCCCTCTGGCTGCAGAGACGGGCTTTCCCCGGGTATGACCATCCATGTCCTATGTTCTCATGGCACTGGCAGGAGCCCCCACTGAGATGGCTCTCCTCACTGTGCTCGACCTTGGAGCAGATGACGCTTCCCCTGCACCCGACACACCTCCTCTGCCCCCCTCTAGAGGAAATCTCTGAATTCTGTTTTCCAGTTTATGTACATCCTCGGGATCTGCCTCATAATGGAGCTCATTGGTGGCGTGGTGGCCTTGATCTTCCGGAACCAGGTGGGTCTGTGAGTTTGTTTATCAGTGGTGTGTGCACTAAGCACCCACTGTCTGAGCCTTGGGCTGTGAACTTGGGGTGTGGCAGTGAGCAGAGAGCACCATGGAGCTTCTATTCTGCTGGGGCAGTGGGCATTGAACAAGTACGGCAGCAAACAGCAGTGTGAACCAGGGTGACGTGTGCGTGCCTGGGGTGCAGGTGGGAGGACAGTGTTGAAATAGTGGAAGGAGCTGGCCAGGTGAGGTCCAGGCAGAGGGAACCGAGCAGAGGCGAGCTTGCCAGGTGTGCAGAAGTGTGGCTGAGGTGTGGGCGGTGAGGAGGAGGGTGGAAGGTGAAGTTGGAAGGGCCGCTGGGGACAGTCCTGTAGGTCTTACAGTTTAAAAGCTTGGGATTTTTCTAAAGGTGGTAGGAGTCTTTAGAGTTTTATTCGGGGAAGGGATATGATCCAGCTTACAGTTTACCCCGGCTGCTGTAGGGAGGGCAGACGTGGGGGACCAGCTGGAGGGTGCGGCGGTCACACTGGGAAGAGGGGACGATGGCCTGGCCCAAGTGGAGGCAGTGGGCTTGGGCCAAAAGGACGGGATTTGGTGTATGTTTTGGAGGTAGCACCGATAGGACCCTATTGTCGTGCGTTTAGGAGTGAGGGAGAGAGACAGGCAGAGAGGGTGATGCCGGGCGTCTTGGCCCTGGCAGGGTTTGCCGAGAAGGTTCTTGTGGCTGCTGGTCTCCAGCTCCTTCATGGAAGGCTGTGTACGCCTCATAGTAGCTGTGCGACCTTGGGCGGGTCACTTGGCCCCTCGGATCCCTAGGGGAGCATGGAGTTTGGGGTGAGGATCTGATGAGAGAATGCATGGGAAGGGGCTGGCATGGTTCTGGCACATAGTGGGCCCTCGTTAGCCCGCTCTTGCTCGAGGTCCCGCAAGAAGCTAGTGGCGGAGCAGGCTGACTTCCAACCTGGGGCTCTGTCTTTCCTCCCTCAGTCTTCTTCCTTTGTCTTCACCCCTCTCCGCTGTTGTAGGCGAGGCTTGAGAAGCAGCACATGTTGTGGAGCCCTGTCCCTTCCCGGCCTCAGCCCTGCCTGCCCCAGACAGCTTGGTCCCTGCTGCTCTCCGGCAGTCGCTGCAGGGACGGTGCCTCAGGGCTGCGGTCGAATTATCTGTCTTGCCAGAAGTTGAGCCCAGGACGGCCATTGCTGTCCCACGCCATGGGTTGTGCAGAGCGCTCCAGTGACCCACCCAGCATCTGACCCCTGGGAAACTCTTCATGGGTGTGGCTGGGATCCCAGCCCAGGTGGGAGCGGGGACCACACCTGTCCTGCCCAGGCCTCCTGCAGGTGGGACATCACCACAGGCAGGTCGTGGACTCCAGGTGTCGTCTTCCTGTCTTGTGAGCCTGGGGCAGTGGGGGCATGGGGAGAGCTTCCCATTGCACGAGTGGTGTCATCGAGGCACAACGAGGTTAAGGACCCTCCCGAGAGCACACAGCGAGGCAGAGGCAGGTCAGGGCTGCTTCTCAGTCCAGCCTTGCTCCTGCTCCTCCCTTTTTTCTGTGGGCCAGACCCCTCCTCTGAGCTGGCAGGTCCAGGATCCTGGTGCATTTTTTGGCAGCCTCGAGGAGAGAGAGGTGTTTATTCCGTTTGCGGTGGGGCTGCTTCTCCGAGCCGCAGCCGCACGGCTCCCGCCGGCCTGCGGCTCTCCAGGCTGCCAGGCTGGTGCTTTCCTGGCTGGAGCCCAGGTCTAGCTCGTGGGCAGCAGCATCCAAGGCCTCAATAAACAGCATTTCCTTAAGTGGGCAGCAGCTCTGGTTTCCCGTGCACTGCCACAAAGGCAGTCTGATTTGTCATTTCCCAGTGCCCCGTAGGTCAGCAGGGCCATGACATGCCTCCCCTTTCAAGTGAGGGAGCTGAGCCGAGATGAAGGCGCCTGTCTGGGCCTGAGGTCGGGGTGAGAGGGTCCAGTCATCCCCAAACCCTGAGGGTGCCACGGCCTGTGAAATGTGCTCCTGTCCCTGGGATGGTGTCCTCTCTGGAGGAGGGGCTTGATGTGCAGCCCAGAAAGGGTCGTCCCCAGCAGGACTTTGAGCTGTAAAATGGTGCAGTGTTTGCATGTAACCCATGCACTTCCTCCCATATACTTTAAATCATCTCTAGATTACTTATAATACCTAATGCAATTAAATGCTATGTAAATAGCTGCACTGTTCTTTAATTTGTATTACTTTTGGTTGTTGTACTGTTATTTTTTTTTCCTGAATATTTTCAATCCGTGGTTGGTTGGATACGTGGTTGCAGAGCCCACAGATAGAACAGCCAGCTATGTGGCCCCCCTTCCCACCAGCAGCTAAGCTGTCAGTGGTCTGGAAGTGGAGAAAGTTCTTCACTGGGTCGGCCAGACTCCCACAACCGGCATGCCCCACTGTGGACAGCCACTGGAGAGTAAGGACGGGAGCCCCAAATCCCGAAGACACTGAGGCACGACCCCCCCAGTCAGCCTGTGACTCCTGGCTGGGTCCGAGGAAGGTCTGGCAGATGCTCCAAATGCTGCTTTGCCTTTTCTTTGCTCTCGGCTCTCTGGGTTTGCTTTGGTGCTTGGTTTCCAGATTGGGCTCGTGTCAGGGCTGGAGCAGAGGCTAGGGTCTTGAGGCAATGAGGATGAGTCCCCGTTTTCTAGAGGGACTGGGGAGAGCCCCTAGAGGCCCAGGTACAAAGGAATGAAGGAAGCCCTAGGCCAAGCAGCCCTTCTCCAAGTTATGAGAACCAGGCTGGCACTGGGTACAGCTGGGCCACCAGCAGCAGGACCTCCTGGTCTTGGGGCTCAGGAGCTGTTGTGAGGGCGCTGGAAGCCAGAAGACCTGCAGGATTGCAGGACAGCTCCGTCCCAGAGCGGTGGGGCCCCTGGGCAGCTGGGGCCGCCCTTCCACACCTTTTCCTGCTCCTCTGGCCTCCCATGCCTGTCCCCTTCAATTCCTTGATCATTTAAAAACACTCCAGGCACCTCTGCCGAGAGCAGTGATGTGGTGGCTTCAGAGATCTTTAAAACTAGATTTAAAAGAAAAAACTAGAAAGGACAGTTTTCTATATCTGGTGGTTTAAACAAGGGAGCTCAGAAAACCCTGTGGCCTTTGGTATTTCCTTACCACCCCCACTCCCCTCCCGCCCCAATGTGCATGGCCTTAGGCAAGCCTCTGACCCTGGCGGCTCCCACTGCTAGCTCAGCCAAGGGCGCCATTCAACGCTGTGAGCTCATTCCTTTGCCCCACCCTGGGTGGCAGACTGGCCCGACCCTGGTGCCTGTTCGTTAGGCACCCCCAACCACACCCTAGCTGGCTGGTTCCTCCCTGTGTCACCCAGAGGGGCAGGCACCGAAGGCAGGAAAGGCTTTGTGACCTGTAGGCCTCTGGGGAGGCTGGGCCTGGGGCCAGGTGGGTCCCTGCTCTGCTCAGACTGCATGGCCTGCAGGTGGCCACCCAGCCCCTGCCCTGGGGCCCAGAGCAGGCCCGTGAAGGGCCACGGGCTGTAAGTTGAGAGCTGCTCACAGACACCTGCATCTCCTCTCTCCTCTTGGGGCTGGCACCCAGTCTCCCGTGGTCCCCATGTCCCCAGAGCTGATGCTCTCAGCAGCAGAGGGCTTTCCTTCCGGCTGCAGAGGTCAGTCTCCCTGCGCCAGTCTCCTTCTTTACCTTGACTTTGAGCACAGTGAGTCTCAGGGAGGCGGCGGCTTGTCGCATTCTTTGCTTCTCTCCCCGTTACTGGAGATAATTTGGGGAGATGATCCCCAAACTGGAGTCATCTTGGCCCCTTAAAGTGTGTCAGGCTGGGAGGTTGACACCTGGTCCCAGTGCCTCTCTACCCATGGCCAGCCGGGTGGCCTTGGACAAGTCACATCGCTCTCTGGGCCGCAGGGGGTGGGCCTGGCCAGGGTCTGGCCTGCCCAGGCAGCCCCAGCACTTTTGCTTCAGTGGCCGCTTCCACTGCAGTAGGCTTTTTGGACACGAGTCAGGGGCCTCAGTTTCCCACGGGAACTGCCAGTCCCCCCCTGGTGACATGGTAGGTATGAAGTAGTCCGTAGGGTATAATAATACCGGGACCTGCCATGTGCCCAGAATCCTGTTAAGTACTTTATTAGTTTTAGTTTATTTAACTCTCACAACATCCCTGTGAGGCAGAGAGTATTTTCTTCCTGATTTTGCAGGTGAGGCAGTGGAGGCTCAAGTTAAAAGAAGCGCCCGAGGCCTGGGTAGCTGCAGAGACTGTCCTTGACTGGGAGGCCTGGCAGCCTCTCCCAGCCTAGTGTTTGATCCTCAGAGCTGGAAGACAGGCCTGCAGGGTTGGTTCAGAGAGGCCTGGAACCCGGGGTCCTGTTGGCCCAGTGTGCCCCGCAGCGCCGCCCCTGGGCGTTGTCTGGCTCTTCTGTCCCCACCGGAGCCGAGAATTCCCCCTTTGTCCCCAGTCTCTGCTGACATTCGACCTCCTGCTCTGAAAGCTCCAATTGTCACCCACACTCCCGCCCCCGCCGCTTCCCACTGTGGGGCCTTTTGTGCTCCCGAATCTGAGCACAGCAGCCGAATCTGAGCACAACAGCCAAATCTGAGCACAACAGCCGGGCTGTTGATCCAGAAAGCCCAGCGTGACTAGGAGAGGGCTGACTGGGAGAGGGCGGCTGTCAGTGCTTCCCTGGTGGGGCGGGGACCGTCCCGCCCCCGCTGGGAGGGGGACCGCCGCGTCTGTCTGTGGGCCCAGCTCTGCAGTGGGAAGAGAGAGGCCCCTAAGAGAGGACCCCATAAGGAAGGTCAGGAGATGTGGATTCCATCCTGGCGAGGCCCCTAACCAGCCTGCTCTATGACCTGGGCTAGGTGCCCCTGCCCCAGCCTCAGTTTCCTCATCTAAAAAACGAGTGGTTAGATGGTGGAAGAACGTGGAGAGGGGATCTGGAGGGCAAAGGGAAGATTCCGGCTCAGACCTGTCCCTGGGGGGTAGAGAGAGCACAGACAGGGAGCCCAGCCGGTGGAGTCCCCGCTCGGATGTGACTGCTTCAGAGCTGTGGCCCCCAGCAGGGTCCTCGCCTCCTGGGGCCTGGGCCGTGTGATCTGCGAGGGAAATGGAGTGAGTGGCTCCTGCTTGGACGTGGCAAAGGGGCTTCGGCGTCAGCGGGGCGCTGGAGGCGCGGGGAGAATGTGTGGTGGGCGTTCAGGGTGGGGTGTGGAGGGGACGGGTGGGAGCGGCTCAGGCACGTGACTTCTGGGAAATGTTGGGTCGGACTCTGGGTGTGTGCGTTCGTTCCTTTCATTTGTGATTCCTCTTTCTCCGTAGACCATTGACTTTCTGAACGACAACATCCGGAGAGGGATTGAGAACTACTACGACGACCTAGACTTCAAGAACATCATGGACTTTGTTCAGAAGAAGGTGAGCCGGCCACTCTGGGAGAGAGATGTGCCTCCCGTGCCCTCCGCCTCCCATTTGGGCACCTGCCCAAGGAGGTGGGGTGGGGAGTCAGGTGACTTATCTGTTCCCAAAGCAGGTGGCCGGCCAAATGGGAGGCGAGGGTGGGCCGTGGATGGCTCACGGAGGATGGGGAATCTGGGCCAACCTTCTCAATCAGTCCTCCGCCCACGCAGCTGGCCCAGAATGTTGTCCTCTCCCTGCCTGCCCCTCTCCAGTTACACTGGCTCCCTGCCCCCTCAAAACACAACAAGGTCAGGTGTTGTGGGGTCCCGGGTGCCCACCTCCAGCGGGCAGGGCTCCTCCTTCCTTGAAGTGAGAGTGACCCCCACCCCCAGTCCAAAGCCTCCTCTGCCAAGTCCCTTCTGTGACAGGGAGCTCACTCCCTGTCAAGTCAGACAGCCCCAGTGGAGGGAAAGGTCTTCACTGACGCCTGTCCCTCCCACGTGGGGCGGGCACAGAACAAGACTCCTCCCTTTCCTCCATGGCGCTTCCTTGAACGTGATGATGGTTCCTTTTGGACCACAGATAACAAGTCTGTTGGTGCAATAATGACAATAGCAGTTGTAGGGCCACCACTGTCCTTGGTGGCTTTTCTACATCAGTCTCATCTAGTCCCGAGCCTCAGGCTCCTTTTCCGCATGAGGGAGATAATAAAAGTCCCTTCCTCTTGGCCTCATTGTGAGGGTCACCTTGACTTAATTCAGCAGAAGTGTCAGAACCGTGCCAGGCACAGGACGGGACTCCAGTGTCAGCTGCAGTGATCATCTTTACCTCCCTGGGTGAGGACACACAGAGTTTGGGGGCCCACTCAGCAGGGGCAGCACTTCCCCGGGACACGAGCTTGGGGGCTTCAGCTGGCCAGGTCCCCTGTGCCAGACCTCTGTGGGGACCAACGTCCCCCCACTGCCAGGGCCACCCGCTGCGGCTGCTGCCTTGGCTCAGACCCTCTCTCTAGTCACAACAGGTGCAGGCTCTGGAAGGCCTTTTTCTGCCAGGGACGTGCCTGCCAGCTCCGGCTGGGAGAGCCGAGTACTGCTTCGGATGGGGCAGGATGTTTTTGTTGGATCCCACCCTTGGCTGGCTTGGGGATGTCGTTTCTCCCAGGGTGGGCGTAGGAGGTGACTAATGCTCACTGGGCACCTGCACGGTGCCAGGCCCTGTGCTGAGAGCTCTGCCTCTCTGTGTAGTCGCTGCTCAGCTGTGCAAAGCTGCCACTGCTTTTCCTGCTTCTCAAGGATCTAAGGCCCAGAGAGGCCGATCAGCTTGCCTGAGGTCACATGGCTGGGAGTGGTCATGTGCAAATTTGAAATTTGGTCTGTTTGATCGCAAAGCAAATGCCCATCGAACTGCACCACAAAAAGGCACTTCCAGGTCCCCAAACCTGATGGCCCAGGGCCTTCTACCCTAGCACTGCCCTGGTGGATCCCTGTATTGACTTCCCATGGTCCCTGGAATGCCACCCCGCTCCCTGCTCACGGGTGACAGGGCTGTGCTCCTCCACTCTTGCCCACCGTGTTCCAGACACGCAGACCTCTGTTTGTTTTTTCCATGTGTCCCTTGCATCCGGTGGCTGTTCCCTGTTGTTCCCGTTTCAGATGCAGTGTCCGCTCTTCAGGGCGCCCTTTCCTGACTCCCAAAAGCTGCCCCTCCCCACCCCTTCCCCTGTTTCTCCGCATCTGGGGTGCACAGCAACAGCTCCCGACCCTCCATCCAGTGCTCACTGTCGCCCTCCACTGGGGGGCCCTGCTTTTCTCACCGTGTCTCTCCAGGCCCAGGACAGTGCCTGGCACACGCCAGCCCCTCAGTCGGGCTGTGGGAGGGACGCAGCCAAGGGGAGCGCCCAGAGCCCAGACAGGGTGTGAGTGGTGTGTGCCTGCTTTGCCAAGGGATCATGGTCGCTGGTACCTTAAAGGCCATCTCCTCCAGCCTGGCACCTGTACCCAGGCCATGAAGACGAAGAAGGTGGAGTCTGCTTGTCAAGGAAGGACTTTTCCCTCCAGTCTAGTTACCACCCTGATGTCCCACCAAGAGGCAGCCCAGCCCTGGCTTTCATTCCTCTCCAGTGACAGGGTGCTCACTACCTTCTAGGCGGCCGTGCCACTCTCGGACAGCTCTGGCCTGGCAGCACACAGCTCCTCTCCCCACCAGGGTGACCCATGTATAAATTGCATCCAACTCTAATGCAACCAGCTAAATGGCAGGGTCCCCTCCTGCTGCCTGCCTGGGGCTGCAGTGATGGCCGCAGCTCCTCTTTCCTGCCTGCTTCCTTCCTCAGTTCAAGTGCTGTGGCGGGGAAGACTACCGCGACTGGAGCACAAACCAGTACCACGATTGCAGCGCCCCCGGCCCCCTGGCCTGCGGGGTGCCCTACACCTGCTGCATCCGGAACACGGTAGGCCCTGCCCTGGGGGCGGGGTGCATGGGAGCCCCTCCGCTGGTCAGACTCCTTTTTCCTCGTCCTGCCCGAGTTGAAGCAGGCTGGTGTGGGTGGGTGGGGTGGGTGGAGGTAGGCGCCGGGTGGGGGTGGGTGGGGGGGTGGTCAGAGCTTTCCTGAGCCTCAAGGGCTGCTGCGAGTGGGGATTCTGGGATGGGAGTGGGGAGGCCGTGTCTTTATTGTGTGTCAGTTAACATCTATTGAGCACTTATCCTGTGCAAGCCTGTTCAGGTTCTTTGGTTGTATTAACTCATTTAGTCCTTATGCAACCCTGTGGAGGAGGTGCTATTATTTTATCCACCTTACAGAAGAGGAATTGAGGCACCAGAAGGTTAGGTGTCTTGCCCAAGGTTGTTGGGGCTGGGGTGAAACGCAGGCAGCTGCTGCCCAGGCTGTGCTCGGGAGCACTGTGCAAGCTGGGCGAGGGCGGGAGGGAGCATTGTGCAAGCCAGGTGAGGGCGAGAGGGAGCACTGTTCAAGCTGGGCGAGGGCAAGAGGGAGCACTGTGCAAGCTGGGCCAGGGCAGGAGGGAGCACTGTACAAGCTGGGCCAGGGCGGGAGGGAGCATTATGTAAGCTGGGCCAGGGCGGGAGGGAGCACTGTGCAAGCTGGGCCAGGGTGAGAGGGAGCATTGTGCAAGCTGGGCGAGGGCAGGAGGGAGCACTGTGCAA
>VSMD01110584.1:0-16590 GCA_008750895.1 Mirza zaza | reverse complement strand
AGGAAGAAATTAATTGGCCAACTAATATATACAGAAAACGTTAGCTGGGCATGGTGGCGCATGCCTGTAGTCCCAGCTACTTGGGAGGCGGCTGAGGCAGAAGGATCGCTTGGGCCCAGGAGTTTGAGGTTGCTGTGAGCTAGGCTGACGCCAGGGCACTCACTCTAGCCTGGACAACAAAGTGAGGCTCTGTCTCAAAAAAAAAAAAAGAAAGAAAGAAAGAAAAATTAGCGGGGCGTGGTGGTGTATGCCTGTAGTCCCAGCTACTTGAGAGGCTGAGGCAGGATCATTTGAGCCCAGGAGTTTGAGGTTGCAATGAGCTATGATGATACCACTGCTCTCTAGCCCTGGCAACAGCAAAACTGTCTAAAAAAAAGAAAAGAAAAGAAAACAACAGACTCAGGTTTCTAGCCTGAAGGACAGAGATCATGGTGGTACTATTAAATGGAGAGAGAAGACAGGAGGTTCACAGTTTAGGTGGTTAGGTAGAGAGAATTGCTTAAGGTTAGGCAACTACAATTTGGAAGTGTGTGCTATTAATAGATAACTACTTGACAGCGTCCAACAGGAAGATGAAACAAAATGGACAGACTGATGGCTTCTTTCCTTTCTCACCTTCACTCAGTGCTGAAATATGAGCAATCTGAAACCATGGGAATACATGAGAACCAAGTATGGACAAAACAGCTTCAAATATATGTCAAATGTTTTTAGAATGATATATACTGCTACATGAATAAAGGACTGATTTAGGACGTGTTTCAGCTCACTCTAAATAAAAGAACATTCTATATTTCACAATGGAAGCTATGAAGAGGAAAAAATGAGGTTCATTTAATGAGATCTGTTGGTTATATAGCAGGTCAGAAATTAACCTACATGAAACTGACAAAATCTGAATATAATCTGGAATAACTGTTAAAAGTTAATGAAAGTTCCAAACGTAATCCTTGTAAAGGCCAAATTAGTGAAAAGGTTCCAGAAGATACATAAAACGAAAAGATACTACTAACACTTAAAAATTTCATAACAGACTCATTAGAAAATAGAGCAGCTTCCTGACAGAGTCAAACTTCAAAAGTCAGTGCCTACAAAGTAATCAAACTTCTGTGGTAAAAATATTACAGGGATTCTGGATGTCAAAGCAAACAAGCAAGGAAACCAAAACTACCAATTACTTAAAACTTTTTGGATTTAGAAACCTGCCTCAAGTCTGGTTACACTATGAATCAGGGCTTTGGCTTTCCATCCCAGTTGTACTAAGGCCGACGGGATCACCTCAGTCAAGTCCGTTTGCCTTTGGTCCCAGTTTCCCCATTTGCTAACACTGGTCAGGAAGAAGGGTCAATCTTTGCTCCTCTCACTCTGGGCAGTGAGTCCTAAGCATCCGCGATAAAGACAGAAGGTGGAGCAGAGGTGAGATGCCCGACCCGACCCCCTTATGTCACTCCAAATGAAGAAGCCAGCTCGCAGGGCTCTGGAGGCTTCGGCGAGCCAGGCCACCCAGACTGGTCGCTCCAGCAGCCCTGGAGCCTGCTCAAGTAGACAGGAAGGAGGGCCGAGGGCCCAGACTCTTTCTTTCCTCCTCCTTGACTTCCTACCTTCACTGCATACAACTTGCTGCCTTTCTGCCCCAGGTACACTTTCCCGAAGGCGCCCCGGCTAATGGGCTTCACTATATCGAACTCCTCAATGGAGGGCGGTCTGGGCACCGGGATCCTGTTCGCGCACTCCCCTGTCGCCGCGCCTCCTCCGCTCTCCTTCTCGCTCCCCGCGGTGGGCTCCATCGCTGGACAGCGCAGACGGGAGCCTGCAGCAGGCCAGCGGCCCAAGCCCCTGTGCCAGCCGCCACTCCCGCCAACCCGGTTCAAAGTGAGGCTCCGCCCACGCCGCGCGCGCTGGCCGTGACGTCACCGCGCCGCCGCGGCGAGCTGGGCGCAACCCCGCCACCCTCGCCGCCCTGCGTAGACGCGGGAGGGCTGGGGCGCCGGCAACGCCTAGAACCTGCTCCAGGCTCTCCGAGGTCCGTGACCACCGCCCACTGACATCATTTGGAATGAGGGAGGAGGCAATAACAGTTCTCGGCCGGCGGGAAAGGGGACGCCCAGGACCTGACTTGGAATCGCGGGATTTGAAGAGATTTCTCTCGGTCTCCAAACAAGGCCGGCCGTTCCCCCGCCCCCCACCTCGTGACCTCCCACCGCCGGGAGAAATAAAAACCAGTTCGGACTGTCCAGTAAAGCGATGGCTAGGGGTGAGGTTTGGAAGCTAGTGAAGCCACAGAATGTGGAGAAACTGGATGAGCAGGAAGCGGATGGCTGGCCCCGTAACCTCACACTTTCACAGCTGTAATGTACCTGACTGAAACAGCTTAAGACCGACAGGAAGAATTTTCGATTTACTGTGAGCAAGATAAAGAGCAGCAAGCTGTAGCTAAAGCCCTTATGGCTCAAGGCTCTGTCAGATTTAATAAGTTGTAGAAAGTCTGAGAGGTTCGATATGGTGAAGGCCGTTCCCCCCTTAAAAGAAGTCTAGAGCCGCAGAGCTTCGGGGTTTGTGTTCCTTGTAAATACCGACTACTTTCGGGGCTGGCGGCCGGGGTGGAAACGCCCGCAGCGGAAAGGGCAGCGCGTTGGTATGCAGCGGGGGATTGGTGCTCGCTTGCCCCGGAAGTGCTGTTGCGTTAGAGCTTTGCCTTCCGGGTTAGAGTGTCTGTCGTTGCAGCAGCTGTAGAAAGGGGAGGCCATTTTCCATTTCTGGGAGGAGTGAGGGGCAGGGGTGGGAGAAGAAAAAGGAAAAGGGCTCAGCGCCTCCCCGCCGGGCCCAGGACAGAGGGGCAGTTTCGGCTGGCGGGTGAGGTCGCTGAGAGCCTGAAGGAGATGTTTTCCCTGTCGAGCACGGTGCAACCCCAGGTGAGCCCAGCTTTCAGCTCATTTTTTTTCGGCCCTGCCCGCGGCTGTTTGCCAGTTTCCTTCGTAGAAGCTGTTTCGCAGAAGGGACCCTTAGAAGGGAGGCGATTAACCTTACGCGAGTCCGTGGGTTGAGAAGTGGGTCTGGGGACAACGCTGAGTGTCGGGCCCGAGACTTAAAGGGCTGGCGATGAAGCTGTTGGGGGCAGAAGCGTGGTATGAGCGTGATGGAGACCTTGGCTGATCGAACTGATTGCGTGGAATTTCTCCTGGAAAAGCTATCGGGCATTGTTCAGTGTTGGGAATTGTGGGGTGGGGGTGGGGAAATGTCTTCGCCGTAGATGTAAGAGTTTCCCTCCCATCCTTCCGACTCTCCAGAGGCTTTAGTATTCACAGCCTCGATCCCCTGCTCTTTCTTTGTTTTTAAGTGGAATTTAAATTTAACCTAAACATCAATTTTTTTCCTTTTTGACTAGAAATGATTACTATATGTATTTTCCAGTCTTTAAATGCTTGTAGTTAGAATTTTAAATCAGTCTCATCCCCATCTTTTTGTAAACCAGAAGATGGGGGAGAGAAAAATGACTCAAAGGGTTTTTATTTTCTTCTTTCATGGTAATTAATTGTGACAATGTTTTGTTCTTCATTCAAAATCTCTTTTTTGGATGGTAACACTTTGATAGGTTTTTGAGACATCACTGTTTTGCAAATAAATGGTTTCTAAAAACATTCAGACTTTTTAAATGATTGTGTTCCTTTGTGTAACGCTTATCCCCCATCGTTTAAATTTTCAATTTTTTTGTGCTCGTACTGACCGAATATAGAAATTGAAGTGGTTAGTTACTTATTGGACATCAGATATGTACCCACGTGAACAAAGCAAATGTGGAATATTGTCTTTTTTTTGTAAACATACTTAATGGTGACAAACTAGAATACTGTCTTAATGGTGATATGAAGTAAATATGAGTAGGAGTTAGCCACGTGGAGAGGGAGCAGGTATCCCAGGCAGTCTGAAAAACGTCTTGAGATGGGCAAGAGTTTAGCTGATTGGCGGAACAAAAATAACGCCAGTGTAGCTAGAGTGTAATGATCAAAGGGAGCAGTGACAAACTTGAGGTTGGAGAGAAGCCTTGAGACATATCACATAGTGAGTTAAGGTTGTTATGGCTGATTTCATTTTTTAAAATTTCATTTTAAGTTTGTTGGAAACCATTGAAGGTTTTAAAACATTCAGGTTTTCATTTTGTTTTTTGCTTTAAGACAGTGTCTCACTCTGTTGCTTGGGGCTAGAGTGCTGTGGCTTTATTTTATTTATTTTTGAGACAGTCTCACTCTGTTGCTCCAGTTAGAGTGCCGTGGCTTTAGCCTAGCACATAGCAACCTCAAAGTCTTGGGCTCAAGCGATCCTTCTGCCTCAGCCTCCCGAGTAGCTGGGACTACATGCATGCGCCACCATGCCCGGCTAATTTTTTCTATTTTTGGTAGAGACAGGGTCTTGCTCTTGCTGGTCTCGAACTCCTCAACTCAAATGATCCGTCCACCTTGGCCTCCCGGAATGCTAGGATTTACAGGTGTAAGCCACTGAGCCCAGCCCGTGGCATCATGTTAGCTTGCTGCAACCTCAAAACTCCTAGGCTCACGTGATTCCAGCTCAGCCACCCAGCTACAGGCAGGTGAAACCAGGCCCAAATAATTTTTTTTTCTTTTTTTGTAAAGACTGGGGGTCTAGCTTTGTTGCTCAGGCAGGTCTTGAGCTTCTGGCCTCAAGCAATACTCCTGCCTTACTCCGCCTCCCCCAAGGGCTGGGATTACAGGAGTAAGCCACTATGGTAGGCCCAGATTTTCATTTTTAGCTGATCACGGCGGGCTGGGTGTGGTGGCTCACACCTGTAGTCCTAGCACTCTGGGAGGCTGAGGCAGGAGGATCGCTTGAGCTCAGGAGTTCGAGACCTACCTGAACAAGAGTGAGACGCCTGTCTCTACTAAAAAATAGAAAGGAATTAGCCAGACAGCTAAAAATACATAGAAAAAATTAGCCAGGCGTGGTGGTGCATGCCTGTAGTTCCAGGTACCTGGGGGGCTGAGGCAGGAGGATTGCTTGAGCCCAGGAGTTTGAGGTTGCTGTGAGCTAGGCTGATGCCACAGCACTCTAGCCAGTGCAACAGAGTGAGACTCTGTCTCAGAAAAAACAAAAACATAAAAAATATCACTGCAGTTTCTTGCTGTGTGGAGAATGAAGGTGCTGTTTACCAAGATGACCAATGTCTGGAGGAGTCCTAGCAATAGTTTTAAAAAGAAGTCTGGCCTATTGATTATGTAAAGTCCTCAAACTTTTTAAACAGGGGGCCAGTTCACTGTCCCTCAGACCGTTGGAGGGCTGGACTATAGTTTAAAAAAACTACGAACAAATTCCTATGCACACTGCACTTATCTTATTTTGAAGTAAAAAAACAAACGGGCAAAAACACCCATGGGCCGTAGTTTGAGGACGCCTGTTTTTTTTTGTTTTGTTTTTTGAGACAGTCTCACTTTGTTGCCTAGGGTAGAGTGAGTGCTGTGGCATCAGCCTACCTCACAGCAACCTCAAACTCCTGGGCTCAAGCGATCCTTCTGCCTCAGCCTCCCAAGTAGCTGGGACTACAGGCATGCGCCACCATGGCCGGCTAATTTTTTCTATATATATTAGTTAGCCAATTAATTTCTTTCTATTTATAGTAGAGACAGGTTCTCATTCTTGCTCAGGCTGGTTTCGAACTCCTGACCTCAAGCAATTCGCCCGCCTTGGCCTCCCAGAGTGCTAGGATTACAGGCGTGAGCCACCGTGCCTGGCTCAGGACGCCTGTATTAAACCTTTTGAAACTAAAGTACTTACCGTAGTTCACATCAAGAATGTCTGATTTTAAAAAAATTTACCATTAACTGGATGGACAGTTAAAGGTATCTGATGTTGGTAGAGATGGTAAAAGGATTTTGCGTACTATAGGCAGTCTTAACAGGGACCAAAAATAGGAGGACCTTTATGCATTTTATGCTGTAAATGGTAAACTCATTTGGAATTCCTAGTTCCTTTATTGGTTGAATACACTTGAATTTATTTATTTATTTATTTTTATTTTTATTTATTTTTTTTGAGACAGAGTCTCACTTTATTGCCCAGGCTAGAGTGAGTGCCGTGGTGTCAGCCTAGCTCACAGCAACCTCAAACTCCTGGGCTCAAGCAATCCTGCTGCCTCAGCCTCCCAAGTAGCTGGGACTACAGGCATGCGCCACCATGCCCGGCTAATTTTTTCTATATATACTAGTTGGCCAATTAACTTCTTTCTATTTATAGTAGAGATGGGGTCTCGCTCTTGCTCAGGCTGGTCTCGAACTCCTGAGCTCAAACGATCCGCCCACCTCGGCCTCCCAGAGAGCTAGGATTACAGGCTTGAGCCACCGCGCCCGGCCTACACTTGAATTTAAATGGTAAAAATAAGGAAGACACAGAAATGAACTTTTTCATTGAGAAGAGATCAATTATAAATTCTATTTTCGAATGAGAAGAGATAACTAATTAAACCTTTTCAAAGAAATACACAAAAAATATGTATCTTCAAATAATTATCTTTAAATAGTTTTAAAGGACTTATTGTTTCTTTCTGACTTTAAAAATACACAAACAAGGATGTGAATACTTAAGGTAGTTTTACACTCTGCTTTATTCACATGAATTTACTGTATCAGTATCAATAGGATGAGAAGTCTTTAAATGTGGAAACTTGAATCAGATTTTCTGGGTTAGAATCCTTGCTCCTATACTTTTAGCTATGTAACCTTGGACATGCCACTGAACCTATCTAAAGACTTGTTTTCTTCTTCATCTTTTAAATGGAAAGTGCCCCTCAATAATGACAATTAGTCCATTTGTGAGGGGAAAGCCCTTGTAACCTAAATACCTCTTAAAGGTTTCACTGCTTAATACTGCTACAATGACAACTTAATTTCAACCTGAGTTTTGGAGGGGACAAACATTAAACCATAATCGTTACTAATTATAGCTGTTGTGAGGTTTAAATGACATACTATAAATAAGGCATATAATACAAAACTTGGTATATAATCACCCATTTATTCATTTACTCAACAAATATTTATTTAGCACCTACTATGTGCACTGTTGTTATACTGGTGGGATATACCAAAGTTGATATGCTGGGATACAGTATAAATAAAATAGAGAAAAAAATTCCTTGCCACATGGAGCTTACTTACATTCTAGTGGGAGAGTGTGGCCTAATGAAAAATATTCATTCTGGGGCCAGGTGTGGTGGTGCACAACTATAATCCTAGCACTCTGGAGGTGAAGTGGGAGACTTGCTTGAGTCCAGGAGTTTTAGGTTTCAGTGAGCTGTCATGACCTCACTGCACTCTAGCTGGTGACAGAGCGAGACTGTCTCAAAAGAAAAAAAAAAGATTTGAGGTGTTGTATACCCAGCTGGTGTTGGAGAATTGGTTGGTGTCAGAAAACACCCTAGAGAGAGACAGATAATAAACTATATACAGATCATTAAGAAAATATATAAAGTGTCCTATTGTGAAAAGTGCCAGGAAGAGAAATCGCAGAGAACATGGATAAGAAATATTTTTAGGATAGAGTTACTGAAGTATTAGGGTAGCTGGGGAGAGGACTCATGAAAAGGTGACTTATGAACAAAGAACTAAAAGGAACGTAAGAGCAAGTTATGTTGCTAACTGGACAAGAGAGAATAGATAGCAAGGCAAAGGTTTGAGGAGAGAGCCTGCCAGGTGTGCTTGAGGAATAGCAAGAAGGCTGGTGGGACTGGAGCAGAGAATGAAGAGGGGAGCATAGTAGGAGATAAATTCAGAGAGGTAATAAAGAGCCAACCATGGAGGGCTTTATAGGTCACAGTTGTTAGGACTTTGGCTTTTATTCTTACTCTGAGTAGAGGAGTTTTGAGTAGTGATATGAACTGACTTTTGGTTTTAATATGTTCGCTTACCCTGTGCTGGAAATATACTGCAGCTGGATAAGGCAGACCAGGGAGGGTAGTTAGGAGGCTGTTGGAAAAATTCATATAGATGATGATGACTTAGCACAGGGTGGTAGAAGTGGGGAAGTTGAGAGGTATAGAATAGTATCCTGAAAGAATGTGCCAGTTTTTCTTCACACTAGCAGTAAATCTGAGTACTTACAGTTTTTAATATATAGTGTTGATAATTGATATACAGTATTTGTTTAACTTTTATCTTTTTCTAGGTTACAGTTCCTCTGAGTCATCTCATCAATGCCTTCCATTCACCAAAAAATACGTCTCTTTTTGTCAGTGGAGCATCGGTTTCTCAAAACCAGCATCGAGATGTAGTTCCCGAGCATGAGGCTCCCAGCAATGAGGTAATAGTTTTTACCATGGTAATATGAGAAAGCCCTTTTGATATACAGTTGATACGTGAACATTGTGGGGATTTAGGGGCACTAACCGCCCCCCAATGCAATTAAATCTGGGTATCATTTTTTTTCTTTAATATTTCATTTCTTTTTTACTTTTTTACTTCAGTACGTGAAGCTAATGGGTATCATTTTTGACTCCCCCAGAACTTAAGTACTGTTAGCCTGCTGTTGCCTAGAAGCCTTACTGATAACGTAAACAGTTGGTTATCACATATTTTGCATATTATTATATACTGTATTCTTATAGGAAAGTAAGGTAGAGAAAAGAAAATATTTTTAAGAAAATATATTTACTGTTTATTAAATGAAAATGGATCCTCATAAAGGTCTTCGTCTTTATTGGAGGAGTGCGGGAAAGAGGACAGGTTGGTCTTGTATCTGAGGGATGGCAGAGCCAGAAGAAACTGTGTAATTTCTGCCTTCAGCTTAATCTCCTTTGTAAATAAAGATATTTAATTCTGGCTTTTATTGTACATATTGAAAAATTACTTTGTTTTACTTAGTCATTTACTTTTTCAAATTTTTTTCATGTGGCATTGTATTTGGTATTAGCACTTCCTAGATTTTGTGATACCAGTCAGATATTCTTTTGTGTTCTCTAGCAGTAGCAGTGAACGGAAAGGTAACTGACCATAATTACCTCCTAAGTCTTAAGGAAGATAAAATAAAAAAGCTGCCTTATAGGAGCTTTCAGTGTAATAAAACAATTACAATATACTTGAAAGTGAAATGTATAAGCTAGGAAACAGTACTTTGTATTCATATCATTATAAAATCAGTGTTGCCTAGGATATGAGGAATTATGAACCTAAGAACCTTCGTATTACAAGGATCATTATTTAGGTAGTTGCTTATAAGCTCAGAATGCATTTTTCATAGAAAAAATATTATAATCTGTAGGTAAGTTTCTAAAGCCTCTATAATTCATAAATAGCTTATGTTCTTAGTTCTGATATCAGGACCTATGGCAAAGGACAGTAAGGAGGAAATGGAAAGAGTTTGCTTTTGAGGGGTAGTGTAGGGTGAGTCTTAGGAAAAAGTTTTTATTAGGTGAAAAGTTTGTCTTTGTTACCTTTATACTTTTGTACTGTTTGTCCAGTTCCTACCACGACCTTCTATAGGCAGTGTATTGTCTTTCTACTGTCCTGACATTCTTCTTCCAAATTATAGTCCAAGAGACCCTTATTACTGCACGATCTATATCACAGTTTCTGTGTGCAACAAAATTGTTTTAGAAATTTTGGATAATATTAATGTGGAAGATGTAAAATTTATGTGTAATCCTGTTCTCCAGAGATAATGTTACTATTTTGTATTTATATTTCATGTCTCTGTCTTTTGTAGCTTCATACTTTATAACAATTGGATTATACTGTACATATTGATTTAGATTTTTTGTTCCTTTAATAGTCTTATAAACTTCTTATGCCATACATTTTCTATATTTTTAATGACTTCAGAGTATTCATTGTGTGATTTTCTCTGTTGGATATTTTCTAAATTTTTTTGTTGTCATAAACAGCACCATTGTTACTATCCTTGTTGTTAAATCTTTGTTTCATTAAGTGAAATTGCTGAGTCAGTTATGAAGTACATTTTAGGGGCTTGAAAAATAGTGAAACTCTAGAAGCCAGTGTTCAGTTTAAGACTAATGTTGTCATAGACAGAGTTCTTAATGTCTTATACACCCTCGTAAATCCTTCTGTTTGTCTTTAGTGAGTACTCTTTATGGTATCACAAAACTTTCTGATTTTCCTGAAGCATCCTATGTCATCTCTACTCTCCTTTGCTTTCATCAAGTCTTACTCGTTCAAACGTCAACTCCGAAAAACAAGCAAAATTTCAGCTTTCTTCAAGCTACTGACTTCTTTTTCCTTTGCTCTCAGACTTCTTGAAAAGTAGTCTGAACTTATGTCTGTACTTGAAAAGCTACCACCATGATATATCTTAGGATATGTAGATGAGTAAGGCATGATCTCTGCCTTTGATCCTTACTTTTGTTAAATAGGATATTTTTTTAGTCATTTTAGTATTGAAAAAATGTATTCTAGGAATACGAGTGACTTGTCACATACTGGTTAATAAGATATACCCAGACATCATTCCAGAGCTGTATAATCCATGGATCCTTCTTTACATCAATCATGAGAAGTTGACAATTAATTTTTCCTCTCCTTTTTACGATTTAGTTGTTTTGGCCTAGAATAACATGTATGTATGTATGTACGTATTTATTTGTTGAGACAGAATCTCACTCTGGTGGAAACAACCAAAGTGCCCATCAATATATGAGTGGATTAATAAAATTTGTTATATGTATATCATGAAGTACTATTCAGCTATAAGAAACAATGGTGATATAGCGCCTCTTGTATTTTCCTGGCTATAGCTGGAAAAGTGAAGAGCTTAAAAGTATCCCAAGAATTGAAAAATAAGCACCACATGTACTCACCAGCAAATTGGTATTAACTGATTAGCACCTAAGTGGACATATAGGAATAACATTTATCCAGTGTTGGGCAGGTGGGGGGAGAGGGGATGGGTATATACATACATAATGAATGCTATACGCACCAACTGGGGGATGGACAAACTTGAAGCTCTGACTCGAGGGGGGAGAGGGGGCAAGGGCAATATATGTAACCTTAACATTTGTACCCCCTCAATATGCTGGGAAAAAAATAAAATAAAGAATCTCACTCTTGCCCAGGTTAGAGTGCTGTGGCGTCAGCCTAGCTCATAGCAACCTCAAACTCCTGGGCTCAGGTGAACCTCCTGCCTCAGTTTCCTGAGTAGCTGGGACTACAGGCATATACCACCATGCCTGGCTAATTTTTTTTTTATGTATATATATTTTTTAGTTGTCCAGCTAATTTCTTTCTATTTCTTTAGTAGAGATGGGGTCTTGCTCTTGCTCAGGCTGGTCTCGAACTCCTGAGTTCAAATAGTCCTTCCGCCTCTGCCTCCCAGAGTGCTAGGATTACAGGCGTGAGCCACCACACCCGACCTATTTATATTTGTTTTTAAGACGCCTGGATAGAGTGCAGTGGCATCATCGTAGTTTACTGCAACCTCAAACTCCTGGGTTTAAGCGATTCTCTTGCCTCATCCTCCAGAGTAGTTGGGACTACGGGCATGTACCATGACGCCTGGCTAATTTTTCTCTTTTTAGTAGAAATGGGGTCTCGCTCTTGCTCAGACTGGTGTGAACTACTGAGTTCAAGCAGTCCTACCACCTCAGCCTCCTAGAGTGTGCTAGGATTACAGGCATGAGCCACTATGCCCAGCCAATAACATGTAATTATTATTTGTCTTTAGTGTCTTCCTATAAGCTCATGTGGACAAGAAAATAATCATCTCAGGAATGAGGCCAGAGGAGTGAGATGTCCTGTTTATGGTTATGGACTGTAATGTTTATGGACATTTAGGGACTGGAGGAAACTTAAAATCTCCATGGACTGCTGAGGATTATCATTTGAATGGAATTTTTCCAGTTCAAGAACTTTACTGCTGTCTTCAAATCAGTTCTGCACTGTTGAGGACAATCCCCCTGACCTTATATAATGGACTTTTTAGCCCAGCAAGTATAATGGACTTTTTAGCCCAGCAAGTAGTTACTCTTACATTGTTGTTATAAATGTTTGACTGATGGTTAGTAGGCTAGCTCTTGATCAGAGTGCCTTATATGAAGACAAGGAAGAAACGTGAAACATTTTACCTGATTCTGTGAACCATAGTGCTTAATACAATGGTGGTTTTGGTTTGAATGAAAAATTTTTCTCTCATATTGAAATGTCATCTCTTTATTTAAGGATGCCATTAAGAGTATGATTTTTTTAACCTTTTTTAAACCTCGTATGACTGACCTTAGTAAAAACAGAACTATAAAAATTTTGCATCAATTTATTAAATATTAAAGGAAATTAAGTAATTATTAGATTTTAAAAATTTCTATTTCAGCTGATAAGTACTATTTAAGTTAAATATTTTGATAATATTAATACTTACTTGGGTTGACTTAATCTTTTGCAGCCTGCACTTAACTTAAGGGACCTTGGATTATCTGAATTAAAAATTGGACAGATTGATCAACTGGTAGAAAATCTACTTCCCGGATTTTGTAAAGGCAAAAACATTTCTTCCCATTGGCATACATCTCATGTTTCTGCACAGTCTTTCTTTGAAAATAAATATGGTATGTTAATATACTTTTGGTTCTAATTAAAATAAGCCACTATTGTACTGTTAATTATTATAATAGATACCATTTATTAGAATTTGCTATGGGTTAGGTTATTTCCTAAGTTTTCTTTCTTTTTCATTTTTTTATAATTTTTCGTATTAGAGAATAATACTAGATATACAGAAAAGTTGCTTCATAATGTTGACTGACATCTTGTATAACTATGGTATATTGTTAAAACTAAGAGATTAACATTGGTATGATATTTTTATTTACTTATTTTTGTAGAGACAGGGTCTTGTTGCTCAGGCTAGTCTCAAACTCCTGAGCTCAAGTGATCTTCCCACCTCAGCCTCCCAAAGTGCGCTAATATTACAGGTATAAGCCACAGTGCCTGGCCAGTGCAATATTAATATTTTTAACTAAATTACAGACCATTTGGATATCAGTAAAATTTAATTTCCCCAAATAACTAGGTTTTCTGCTAGTCCCTTTTCTTTTCCAGGATCTATTCTAGCATGCCACATTGCATTTACAAAAATGGGGGGTTTTTTGTTTTAATTTTAGGTGACACATGTGTATTGATTTCTAGGTTACATACTTAATCTCTAAATAATAGTCTCTTTTGTGAAGTCTCTATGTATTATTTGAGTATTATAACAATTTGGTGTTATTATAAGCAGCCTTATGCTGCAGTCTTTTGAAAGGGATGTTAGCTTCTTGAGTTTCTTTTTGGATGTCACTTAAACAAGGCTATAAAAGTCTAGGAACAAAAGAGCAAGTTTGGATAGTTTATGATGAAGATTAGATTTGAAGCTGTATTTTGCATAAACTTAATTCCTTTACTAATTCTTTGCTTTTCTTTTGTCTTTATTTCATATAAGGCATAAAGAATGTAAGAGTGAGGAAAAAAAGAAACGGTTTTGAACTTAGAGAATTAGACTAAAAATCTGCTTATATTTTATTGTCTTTATACCTTCTTCTACATACTTGGCCCATAGAGTAATATTTTTGTTTTTATACTATTATTATTATTCCTGCTACTCTTCTAGTCTGCATATTTACATTTACTCTTACTTAAGGTTATTCCTCATGCCACTAGCTGTTTGCTAAGTTTAGGCAGGCAGACTTTTTAGGAATGGGTTTTCTTTTTTTTTTTCTTTGAGACAGAGTCTCACTTTGTTGCCCAGGCTAGAGTGAGTGCCATGGCGTCAGCCTAGCTCACAGCAACCTCAAACTCCTGGGCTCAAGCGATCCTACTGCCTCAGCCTCCCGAGTAGCTGGGACTACAGGCATGCACCACCATGCCCGGCTAATTTTTTCTATATATATTAGTTGGCCAATTAATTTCTTTCTATTTATACTAGAGACAGGGTCTTGCTCTTACTCAGGCTGGTTTTGAAATCCTGACCTCGAGCAATCCGCCTGCCTCGGCTTCCCAGAGTGCTAGGATTACAGGCGTAAGCCACCATGCCCGGCCAGGAATGGGTTTTCTGACTTGACTCTGAGGCCTGAATTTTAAGGAGGACACACAGACAGATGATAACTACTCATTGCTTCTATTGTTACTGATGCTGACCTTTTTCCCCTAGGATCTTAGGTGTAAAATATGATGGGACACGTAAGTCAGGAGAAGGAGTTAGGAGGGATCACTGAAGTATTCATGGCTTATAGCTATGGAAGAAACTTCCTTTATACTCAGTGACTGTGGAAGCATTAAGAGGAAAGATAATAGTAGCTATTGTTTGCAATGTTTTGTTACATCATTAGAGCTTTTGAATTTGTCTCAGAAATAGCAGTTCTTTCTCTCTTTATACTCTTAACTAAAAGTAATTTTAACTTGAACATATATATCTTTTACCTCTATTGATTGGAATTTGCTTTTATCATAATACCAGATAAAAAAGATAATCTAAATAATCTAAATAGTAAACTGAAGAACTATGCTGTGAGATTTAAAGTAATTAGATTAGCAGTGCTTTGGATATTTTCATAAAAGCAAGAGTCATTTCATGGACAAATAAAAGTTAAAATTCATTATATTGTTATTTTCCTAATGTGTGATAACATTATTGATATTTCATAAGATTTTTGGTTTGGCAGTTAGAAAATTTACTTTTTGCAATTTCCCTCCAGGTTACTTAGATATGTTTAGTACTTTACGTTCCTCTTGCTTATACAGACATCATTCAAGAGCTCTTCAAAGCATTTGTTCAGATCTTCAGTACTGGCCAGGTATGAAGCAAAAACTGTATTTATTTTGAAAAATAATTATTTAATGTATTATGATTTGTCTTTATTAATGATTATAAATATTTACACTTCACAGTAGGCCTTAAAGAGTATTTAGAATTGATTTGTTTGGGTACCTCTGTATAATTGTTAATCTGGAAAATATATAATAGGAGCTAAATTTAGAGTGTGATCAGTGTCATAGAAAATCAAACTCCAGGGAACTTAATCTACACCTACTTCAAAATAATTGAGCACATTTGCTTACTTGTCCTCACTTTCAAAGCCCACTGAAGTGGCAGAAAAAAATATATAAAAATGAGGAAAAAGTTAGGACAACATCAGAGGGCTTTTATTAATGGACCAGGAATTTGAGGACTTTCAGTAAGTTATAAAATAGGTGACATTGAATTGATAGCAAAATCAAATTTGCACTTATTCGTATATTTATTGAATACCAGGCACTAGTGATATTTAGGTGATAATGATCATTGTAAATGAAAAAGACAGTTGTACCTTCATGGAATTTATGGTAGAGTGTCATGAAAGAGGTGAGTACTTCTGGTACAACTTAGGAAGAGCCCTAAGCTCAGAGTCAGTAAAAGTGGGCTCTGGCTTGGGATATAATAAACAGTTGAAAGATTGCCAAAAATTGGCCAATCACAGAGCTTTTAACTTTCAGGTAAATAAGCAAAAAATACCTTTCTATTAAGATGTATGTGTGTGTTTGTATGTTTTGGGGGGATTCTATCTCTAGAGACTCCTGGTTTGAGCTTTGATGACAAAAAAAGAAACAAGACAGTACCCCAGCTTACTTTGGTTTTGAATCATACATACATTGAAGGTACCTGCTCATTTACCATAGTCCATGTTTTTTGGTTTTTTTTTTAAACAGAGTCTCACTTTGTTGCTGGGGCTAGAGTGCTGTATCGTTATCCTAAGTCACAGCAACCTCAAACTCCTGGGCTCAGGTGATCCTTCTGCATCAGCCTCCTAAGTAGCTAGGACTACAGGCATGCACCGTCATGCCCAGCTAATTTTTTCTATATATTTTTAGTTGTCCAGCTAATTTGTTTCTATTTTTAGTAGTGACAGATTCTCTCTTGCTCAGGCTGGTCTCGAGCTCCTGAGCTCAAACGATCCTCCTGCCTCAGCCTCCTAAAATGCTAGGATTATAGGCATGAGCCACTGTGTCTGGCCCGTATTCCATGTTTTATACTCTGAGTATATTTCCTGCCTTGTTAGTGTTGAAGAAACCCATTTGCAGTCAGTACTGATCTCTGTATTCTTTACAAATACAAATGAATTAACAACAATCTCCACATATTTGAGGAAAATTTTTAACATGAAAAAGAGGCACCAGGTTCATCAAAGAGAAATAATCCTCAAGGAACATTTAATGCAGAAGACAGAAGAATAATTAAGACAGATGATATCTTTTTATTAATAGATATTCATGGAAGATTTATAAAAACTGAACATGTATTATATTAGAGTATGAAAGATATGTTAATAAATGCTCATAATATAACTTTAAGGTCAGGTTCTCTCATCATCAGATGATAAAACTAATATTTAACAGAAAGGGTAGGTTTAAAAAAACACCTAAATACTTGAAATTTAAAAATTAACCCTTTTCCTAAATATCTCATGGCTGAAAGGAAGTCAAAACTGAAATTACAGACACAGTAATGAACCACAGTGAAAATCTGCATATCAAAATCTTTTGGTTGAGGGTGAAGTGATGTTGAGGGCATTGTATAATTTTTTAGGAAATAAGAAAAATAGAAAATGAATTTTTAAAGTAAGAAATT